>JAGTTH010007012.1:0-48627 GCA_022606485.1 Agraylea sexmaculata | reverse complement strand
AAAGTCATACTAATAAAATTCAAATTGTCCAAAACAAGTGTCTTAAGATGGCCTTAAATCTTGAACCTGGCACATTTCTTAAAGAAGTCCACGAGGACATTAAGTTAAAAATGATCAAAGCAAATATAGCAGATTTGAGTAAAAAACATTACACTTAAATGACTAACTTCCCGACTAACCCAATCATAAGACATGTAAATAAAACCAAATATGCCTCGAGGAAACGTAAGTTCATTTTATCAATGGATTGAATGAAATTGTTATTATTTTTAAAAATAAAATAAAATTTCCAATAATCCACTCAACTCAAATTTGGTTTTAGCCAAACAAATTGTTATTTAGTTTTTAAGCATTATATTTTGTAACTGTTTTATTAATATTGCTTTTATCGTTATGACTTTGTGGTTCATTAGATCTAATGAAATAAGATTTATTATATTCCATTTATACCTTGTTGATTTTATTAATTAAATATGTGTCCTAAAGTGTGTATTTTCATGAAATAATAATAAAGTATTTGGTCGTGGATTGGTGTATGTGTAAGTGTAGTATATGTGTGAAAAGAAGCAATTTCATTAGTTGGCAACATTGATTCGCCATTGAAAGGCACCAGTAGGGGGTGGTAAAAGAAGGTGGCATTAAAACATCGGTGCCTTGGGAATAATCGTGCACAAGTGTTGAAGAAGCTTAGATTAGCGAACACTCGCCCCTTCGATCAGACATACATACATAACACCATGGATTACTAGTAATACAACCTGTGACTCTCACTTTTTACCGTCTTTCCAATCAGGCTTCATCTAATCCCCTTATACTGAGATCTAATAACATTATCTTGATTACACCCGTGAACTGCCAAATTGAAAATGAACGAGATAATAAAAAGCGTGTAATGAGATATTACGTGCTTGATAAGGATTCCTCATCTTGTTACACTCACGCTGATTAATAATTCAATTAAAATATCTTGAAAAACTATCAAAATAAAAACAGTATGAAGCAGATCACAAACCATATACATTAGAGAAAAGTATACCATATGTTAGAAAATGAATTATTTTACAACTAAATGTAAGCGATCAGACTATTGATTATAGTAACGTAATTTAATTATAATTTTTTTACTATGTTCATAGAAATTATTATCATTTTTTATAGATAAAATTATCTCATTTATTTTTCAATTTAACCATAAATGAATATACATAAGTTCAATATTAATGAATAAAATCGATTATTAAGACTCCTAGATCCGGAATAATACTGGTTGTAATGAGTAAATAGATCACCAATAGGTAAATTTAAAATAAATTATACATATACATATATACATACACTAGATTATAAATATTTTATTTGTTGTATTTTTTTGGATGGCCAGGCCTTTATGGGATAATATAGTAGATGTAGTTTCCCAAGTCATCCCACATCAATGATTCCTTCAGATCTAGATCTATCAAGTGACATCAGTGGAGACCATTTTAGACAGCAACGTAGATCGAACTCGAGAATCTCACTCACGAATTCGTCACACTAACCTAACCATTAACAAGGGAACTCAAATATATTTTATTGAATTTTTTTTTGGTATAGGAATTTATTTGAATACAAAAGGAATATTTTTCAACAGCATAGTCATATAATTATAAAAAAATCATAATCGTATATTCAGTGGATACGGGGTGGAATAAAAGGGGCACATTCGTTAGACGAATGCTTTTATCACGTGCAGGAGCGCGGACACACGTAGCAAATTGTAGAAGGAGAAACGGAGGCAAAAGAAATAGGACGGGATGAAAAAGTGAAGAGAGAAATAGGAAAGGAGAGTATTGGTAAGAGCGGTATTAAAAGGTTGAAGAAAGTTGGTGCACGCAGTACTACTGTGAAGAGGTATCGGAACACTGACCACGCTAAGAATACTGAATAGACTACCTTTGCACACATCCACATTATTAAATGTTGCACCATCTATATCCTTCTATATGTGTATATATATATATACAACCCCATGTATTTGTTCAAAACCACAAATCCAGCCCGTTTCCCACCCCTCGTCCTTTTTTCTCATCTCCTCTTAAGCTTTATTTGCTCTCGCGATCGACTTCGCCCCTTCTTAGAGGGTGCAAGAGATCCGACTTTTAATTAAACACACTCAATGACGCACCGTTCATATAAAAATAATTCTCAATATATGTGTATGACAAAGCCGATAGCTGCTAGTAACGTCACACGTGAAAGAGGAAAATCAATATATGAGAGTGTGAGGCCGCGGCAAATGTAAATCCTTCTAAATTTATGGCTCTCTAAGTCAAATCCCGCAATGCTACCTATGATTCAAATACGAATTACACTCTACACATACCATTCGTCCATATCTATGAAACTTTCTGATGCCTTTGCCGGCAGACTAACTTATAATTCATGCTTGAAAGCCAAACCAAGTTCAATTTTCATAGAATTTATTTTTAAACACATTATGTCAATCAAGATATATCATCATGATGATTTCCACTGTGAATGTGCTTAATATAAATCAATTTACCTATCAGTTTTCAAATTATAACCATAGTAATCTGTTATTCCAATAATCCTATTATTAATTGAAGGTAAAATAAAATAATTTATTTATTTAAATTTATAATACACATGTAAAAATAATAACTGACTAACCCTAAATAACAGACATAGCTCAAGCTATAGGAGACTCGGTCACACCTGTCAAGAAAGAATTATATTATGGAAAAATAAGCTTAAAAATAGATACAAGATAATAATAGCTCAGGGGTTTGGCCGGGGGCGGCTACAAATACTGTGGTCATGGGTTCAAATCACGCTCAAGTTAAAAAAATTAGTTGATCGGTTATAACGACTGAGAGATCGGGAATATTATTTTATGAATTCTCGATCAATTGCCTCAATCCAGGTTTACTCTGATTTCCTGGATTCTGGGGTAAATACTAAGGCGATTATTAACTCGAGCAGAGCCGCTTTGTCGGTGACGTGTGTAACTAGTAGTAAAATCACCGAGAGGTAATGAATCAACACTTTATTAATTTAATATTTAGTCTATTATGAAATGTTTTATTATTAATTATATTTGCAGTCGAGACGTAGCGCTATTTATATTAATTCAACAAAAATTTATATTCATTGAGCATCTCATAATAAAACGATCCTTTTAAAACGTTTATGTACTGAGTCAATGAACAGTATTGATATTTAAGCTTTTGTGCAGCAGCTTTCTTAATGCACTAGAGTGAAAATGACTGTTTGCAGAGTATCGTCACAATGGCGCCTAAGCTTTGAAAACTTCGATTTTTCGTAGATATTTTTTTGCATCCGTGTTTAACGGGTCGTTTGTTGTTTGTTGCCGAAATGAAAGAAGCATTGGATGGAAAACGAGGCCAAAAAAAAAGAAACAAAATCCGACAACACATTCTCGCTGACTGCGCTGCTGGAAAAATGCGTCCACCAGAAAAAAAGACATATAAAGTGCATCAGACATACATATAACTATCTGTAAATATGACTGTTTGGAACAAAGACTATATACATGCACAATACAGCCTTTCTTCCGCACTGTTTGTTTGCCATCAAAAGCTCAAAGCGGCTGCAACTACGAGAGATCAATGTTTACAAGCGCCGCTTAGACATTCATCAAATTTCAATAGTAAAAATGCTTTTCAATTTCACTTTGGAACAAATCGCCTGCTCCAGCGTATAATATAGTAAGTGCAAAAAAATCTGTATGCTCTTAAGTCTTTATAGAACTGGGCCACATATTCAATCTGGTAACACTGCCTGTCACGTGTCACTCGGTTTAATTATTATGTATAACATATAACAATTTACGATTGAATACCTTCTATTGACAGAGACATGAAATGTGTTATAGATAATAGATGAATCTACATTAGTTGCCGGTCAAATAGGACCATTTTAGTATTTGGAAAAAGGCCCACTGAATAAGTTAAATAATTATTGAAAATCAACATTTTTTACAGCTACATACATTTCATACATACAATATGTGGCTCAGTTCCATAAAGACTTAAGAGCACACAGATTTTTTTACGATATTATACGGAGCAGGCGAAATGCAATTTCCCCACAGTGGTCAATGATACTATTTCATTGAAAGTACTCAATTCGGGAATGGAAAACATTTCACAATTAAATTAACACACTAAACATTCTTTCATATTATTTAAAAATCACATTTCAGTTTTACATTTTTTTAAATAAGGCCGGTATGCAAATTTATAAAATTCATATGAATACAATTTTTATCTCATACAGAATAAATTTTATGGATCATAGAAATTACGCGACATATTATTTATTAATATTAATAGTTACAAAGGTCACAGACAGAGCGGCTCTTCCTTAGTATTTACCTTACAATCTAGGAAATTAGAGTAAACCTGGATCGATCGTGATTTTTATTAATATTATGCCTCAGTCGTAACAAGCGGACAAATCAATTTTTTCGACATCAATTTGAACCCAAGACCGCAGTATTTGTAGCCACGCGTCTTATCTCCTGAGCTATTAGGCTGGTTATTATGACTATTGGTTGATATATAATATTATTTGATTGTGTAAAAAACCCACTAGTATAGTTAAGAATAAAAATTCACATTTAAAACTAAAAGTAAACTAAAGTAATGCACATTTTGATTGAAATGAAATTTGTATGTAAATTAATTTATTTGTTCGTTATTATTTCGTTTAAATCATAAAAAACTGTTAATATTTATAATTAAAAAAATATATTTTTTTAAGTTTATTATATTAAAATGACATAATTCAGGCGAATTTTTTTTTATATATAATATTTAAGGACCGAACATTTGCAGCTATCTTCGTTCATACTTCATTGCATCAAATCAAGTCAAAATTTTGCCTTTCGAAAATAGTGTTTTCAATATGGGTACATATAAAAAAAATATACTCATATTTTATACATTCTCTTTTTAATTATTAAACAGTCATTTTACTCGCAGATAAAATTCTAGAGAGCGCTTATAAAGGCAACCAAGAAAGTTAAATATTATCGAATCAACAATGTACTACAAAATAAAATCTTTATATATTTCCTGGTATTTCAGACCCTGTCAAATCCAGAATAATTGAAATCTGCATATTTTTCCAACACTCAAAGCGTATATAAGTTATGTGGTTTGTGAAGTAATACATGTGGTTAATATATTATTACTAAAATTTTTATTAAAAGCATTAAAAGTATTTCTTATTTTGGTTGTATTAATTGTTAGAATCTAAGAGATGGGTAATTTCTTTGGGATGTCTTCATTATTTAACGTATTTCTTAGATTAGATTATTAATCTATTAGATTGTTATGTTTATTTATTTACGCTCCGAGGAGCTTTTATTTTTAGAAAGGGTCTTTTTGAGAGAGTTTTTTATACATAACAACGTGTTTATTGTCTGTCAGTACTCTTAACTATTACTAGTTACACAGGTCACCGAAAGAGCGGCTCTGCCTGATATAATTGCCTCAGTATTTACCTTACAATCCAGGAAATCAGAGTAAACCTGGATCGAGACGATCGATCGAGATTTTATTTATATTATTCCCGATCCCCAGTGGGATTTGACTGGTTCACATTACTTTATGCGAATCTCGAGTACAAAAAATGCTAATACAAATCAGATAAAGATTGCATTTATGTAAATTATAAATCGTTATGTATATAAAAAATGTTCGACCGAGTAAATCGATATTTAGCTGTGAGATTTCCATTATTCGCTTATCCACAGTCCCATATTGTTAATTTATTTGTTTCTTTTACCCCCGAGGAGCTTTTTTTAGAGGGTTTTTTATACATCACAACGTGTTAATTTTCTGTCAGTGATCTTAACTATTACTAGTTACACAGATCATCGACAGAGTGGCTCTGCCCGACTAAATAATCGCGTCAGTATTTACCTTACATTCCAGTAAATCAGAGTATACCTGGACCGAAACGATCGATCGGGATTTTATTTATATTATTACCGATCTCCCAGTCGTAATTACTGATCAAATCATTTTAAAAATTCTTGACTTGAATGGGATTTGAACCCATGACCAATGTTTGTAGCCACGCTTCTTATCCCCTGAGCTAGTACGCTGGTTTATTATGGTTGTTCATATTTAAGTCAATAATTAATTATTTATCCTCACTGCAAGTCAGTCTTCTTCTTTTTATTTTCACCCACTAATCACTGAATTTTTAGTCAGCAAGTTTATACACATATTGTCTGACTCACGTATCTACAATTGATGAGATGAGAGCTTTTGTTGAAAAATATTGAAACAAACTCAGCACGCATTCCGCTATTGAACACAAATATAAGTTTTTGGAGTAGAACCGTATTTGGTCGGAATGTAAAGATGTATTGTATATTTGAGGGTGGGCATGTTTTAAAGTATGGTGCGGTAAGCTCGAGAATGCGGCGAGGCTTTTGGGTTTTGACGCGGACGCGTCTGAACAAAGTTCAAATTAATATTTGCGGACAACCAACTGCCGAACTTCTCAACACACAACCCAAAACAAACCACCATCGGTGCTGCTCTTACTGCTCTTCACTTCTAGATACAAATACATTTTTCATTTGCACTCTGAGGTTCAATTTTTGGTTCACTGTTCATATGAGTGGACGTTATTTAACTGCAATGTTAGAATTTAACTGGACTTCAATGATCCACACAGATTAAAAATAGGATTTGTACTCTTGTGATTAGGCCCTTTTATCGTGTTATCATTTAAGGGGATTTTAATAAAAAGATGTGCTATATTCAAAGAGGTTTTTGCACTAGATTTAATCACAACCTCGGAAATTATTATAGATAAATAATGAACCGTTTAATATATTTTTCCTTATGTTTACGGAGAGCATTCACATATTTAAGTTTAAATTATTTTCATTAATTTTTACCTTTTTTTCTCGGTTTTATGTTCTTTTAATGAATACTCTTATTTTTTCATTATTCCAACTGACGATTGCTGCATTATTTAACACTGCAATTTTGGATTTTCCATAATGCTCTAGTAGAACTGCAGCATGATACAATAATATTTAATATTTATATTTTCACAAAAAAAAAAACAAATTAACCTTCATCAAAATCATTGGCTGGGATTTTAATCAAAATTTTCGGAATAGATATTTTTTTTAATACGAACTGAATTCGGACCCACCACAATCTTTGTTACCATACAAATATGCCCTGAGCTAACTGTGTATTTATAATTTTAAATCGTAGATAGTTTCAGTCCTATAAATAGTAAATAAACAAACAATACTTGAAGATGAATTTGATATCATGAATTTGGTGCAATCAGTATCACATATTTGAATTGTATCATAAATAGTTGTATAACACTAGATTCGTTTCCTACTTAGTATGTTGGATGTTTTATTTTACGCATAAATATCCATGATATTAAAAGGTATAAAAAAATATTTAATCTGTTGAAATATCATATAAATGGTTTAATACAAGCACAATTGTATGAAGCATTAAATATATTTTCTCGATATTGTGTTGAGCTCTTGACAATATTGCCAAGTTAGTTGTAAAATTAAATCAAGACGCGGTTCAATAGTAATTAATGAAATTATTTGCCATGATTGGTTATATAATTTATCATGCTTGCCTAATAGTTTCAATGGAGTACGCGTTTGACCTATTAAAAGCCCGACCGTCTTCTCACTACGCAAATCACAATGAGAAGGCACAAAGTATGCCATTCTGAATACAAATTGAACGATTCAAAACACACTCGGTCATATCGAGAATGTGTGTTTGAATACACATTGAAAGTGACACGTTATTATTAGAGATGTAATAGAGGGTAAAGGGAGCTATTCAAAAGTTGCCAGCCAACCTCTCTCAAGTGGTTTACCGCTTTCTGTTGCCGAGCTTTTATATAATAGTGGATTACATCACTTTGATATTGTATAACTCTAACTACATGCTAGAATATCGAAATAGCCTTAAATAAATAAATGATCAATCGATATTGTTAAATTATTTTATGCAACTTTTCTTCGGTGAGTGAATTTAATCTTTGAGCTGCGGAGAATGCATGGGTTTTTGGATATCTGCCCGGATTTGCTGCAAAAAGTACAAATCGTCAATCAAAAGATTATTTAAAAATTCACCAATTCAAACTCACTGATTTTTATGAATTACTATTAATCTCATATGTCTGGTCCAATGAACCTGTAGGTATAAATAAAAGGGGACTGCCATTTATCTCTATACATTCGACCGTATCAAATTACTATTAGAGATATTGTCTATTATACGTAATATACGGGATAAATGAAAAATTTACATAAAAAAATATATTCATGAACATTTATTATTATTTATTAATATTTGAATGCATCAAGCTACTTTTAACTACACATTTCCATATTAAGTGAAAGAAGATGTCATTAGAAATAACTGGTGATCAGATCACCATTTTTATTCAAGTGTTAAAACCTCTTTTAGTATTAACATGACAATTTTACTTTTATGAAGTACCTACATTTTTTTTTTTAAATTTTTAAATAAATAAAAATTAATTAGTTAGTATAAGCAGCTGAGGCTTATTCAAAAGAAGCGTGTTAGAGTCCTGCATAATGTGATTGGGGTATCAAAATCATTAATTTTTCAATTTAACTCAATAAATTGTGGTTTTGGTTGTTAGAAAACTCTAGACCACTACAAATTCAAACTTTAATTGAGCAAATTATGATTTTTAGATTAATTTAAAATTCATCTCGTGTTATTTCCACGCGTCTAAACTTGTTCGGATAAATTTTACTCAAACATAAAGTTGGTTGAAAATGTCTTATATTATGCCAACGCATACAAACAATTACAAACCAGAGACAGCTTCATTATGGCTTTATTATTTAACATACTCCATTATTATTTTACATTCTGAACTAATACGTTTGGCCATTTCTAAATCATTTGAAGGTGGTGTGGCAATAAAGAGAGAATTTTAAGTACGTGTAATTCGTGTGGCCGATTGTGGTTTGCAAGTGGATGCAGTAAAGCTTTACTCAGCCAATATTACGAGTTGATGGTGGCAGAGAACACGAGTCAGTAATAAAAAAGTAGTTGTGCTATACCAAAGGATATTTTGTCGTAAAGTCAAACAATGACACAGACAAAGAAAGTCCACCTACTGGCGCTTTAAGCGCAGTTAGCTTTTGTGCATGCGATACCACCATACATATGTATGTATATATATTGTTACTTAAATCAAATCCAATGTATAGGTCTGAATTATAACATCATGTTGATATTCGACCATAATTATATATAATTTGACCCATGAAAAGTTCTTAGAAAATTCATACAAATTAATTATAAGTACGAATAAATAAGAATACATTGTTAACACACCGAAATAGGAAAACATTACTTATTAGTTTCTTATTGAAATTGCATGTCAATAAAAATAAGTTTGGGATAGAAAGTATAACAGCATAATAGCTCAGGGGATAAGGAGCGCGGCGACAAATATCTTTGTCATGGGTTCGTATCCTGCTCTATTAAAAAACAATGATTTTATCGGTTATTACGACTTGATGGGGAATACTTGTGGAACTATTAATAGTTAAGTTGTCTGACAGACAATTAATTAACACTTTTTTGTGTCTAAAAAACCAAACTTTGAAAAAACCTTCCTAAAGCACCTCTGTGCGTATATAAATATGTTTTTAACCAAACACATGGACGTTAAGAAGGCTATTTGACTAAGCGTCATAAATTAAATTTTTCAGAAAAGCCATTTTTCCGTGAAGAATATAATAATAAACAATCTGTAAGAAGATTTTCTCATACATATATTATTTATTAAAATGATGAATACTAAATCGAATATTTTGGCGCTTTAGCATTCTTACCGTCAATTTTTTAACTGTAATGTTATATAAATATTACAATTTATTTATTATGCATAAGTTTTTACATTGATTGATAGAGCAATACATCTTTGGAAATAGACTAAGGTGTACAGAGTGTTTACATCTTTTTACCTATAACTAACATGAGAATGTTTTATTTAAATTTGACATGAGTAACTGTAATGTTGTACAAATTATTATATAAATCTATACTATACACCTATTATATAAATTTATATTATCTAATATGTCAGAATTTAAACTTTATAAAGCGCGTAGATATCTAAAAAATTTAGTGTTTTCAGTTCACAGTGTTCAGTATTTAAAAGCGCTCTGTAAAAAAACGCCTGAAATTATTTAAAAAAAAACGGGAGAAGGGGTGTAATCAGGAAGCTTTAAAGTACAGGCTATTATTTTAATGAGTCCGTGAAAATACTATCCTAGGTAGAAATATGTTGAAAGGGTGTAGAGAAGATTCTGTAGATACATATGCATGTTGGGGATCACCAGTGCATCTCTCATGCCACAAAGCCTTGGTGTGCCAGACTTCCACTACTAATGGACCTCCACAAGCTCCGGGGATCTTATTACTACAATCACTAAACAAATAATTTGTTTCATTAAAAATTATATTTATTGTAGCTTCAATATCTAATCATAAGCAAGTACCGTGTAAAAGCCGAAAAAACGTGTAATATCTATCGGTGTCTCGTTTATTACTATTAACAAAATTACAAACACTCTGCAGAAGCCATGCAGGTAAACTAAGCAAGATTTACTATTTAATCGTAAAATTTTCCGTACATGACATTGCATTTGTCTTTAGTTTTGATTCACAACGTCGCCTTGAGGTGTGATGAATTCGCGACTGAAACTCTCGGGTTCGATCCACGGCGCCTACAAAAACGGTGTCACTTGGTAAATCTAGCATAGCGAACTAGATCTAAGGAAATCATTGCTATGTAGTGGTCTGGGAAACCATATTAATTATATTCTCCCGTTAAAACCACGATGACCTGGGCAACTCTTTAAAAGGGAATCTCATCAATAGGGGAGGTATCACGTTTATTGATATAATAAAGATCTTTGGGAATGAATATCGGATCACAAATCCTTGGTTTTTAAACGATAGTACAGATTCAGTTTGACCAAGTTCACGGTCTTTTGTGGACTGTATAAGAAAAATACAAACCAATCTTCTTAAGTAATAATACAATAGGAAAATTTTAGGGATGTTCTTGGTTTCATTCGTTTAGTAAATTTTTAATTGAATTCAGATAAAAATAAGTCAATTTTAGATAGTGGTTTTGAAGAAGCCACGATTAAATTAAGCCTTGGGGCGAGAATACAAAACAAACCTTTCATTTTCCATGAAAGCCTTCTTGAATTTATTGTGTTAATCTCATCGCGATGTGGCCCTGGAGCATTTCGATGCATAAATTTGCATTCGGTTACATTAATACCTACGGTTAAGCAAAAATATAATTTAATTATTCATTTCTTATTTTATGGTTTTCACTGGCAGGTTTCGTGTTAAAGAATGTGTTCAAGTTGTGGTACAGTGTTGGGCTCAGTACTTGAAGGTGGCAGATTGCTATCGTAAATAATTGAGTGAGGTGTAATGAAGTGTCACATACTTGAACCTACATACACTTTTTACCGGAGCTGTCTCTCAGTAACTTACCCTTACAAACCCACCCTAGTTATTTTAAACCAAGCCTACGAGCTACGCTCAAACATAACATTATTCATTATATTCACCGCGGAAACTAAATTCCGCATTTAAATACTTTTTCATAAATAATTGGAGCATTTTAATTCTATCGTGCGGGATGGCTTAAGGTCGAGTGTGAATTATCAGAGAGGGTGAGATAAATTATTATACGCCTTACATGAGAAGTATCATGGGGGAGTATAGCAAGGGCAAATTTTTAAGCGTTACGAATAAATGGGACGATACATTTGAAAAGAGAGATTGTGGATGAATAAAAAACCAGGGATTTGTGAGTGCGTGAGTTCATGTTTTCCTTTTCAACTCCAACGAACAGGAAAGGGAATCGTTCCAGAGCAACAGTTTCGTACTAAAGAACTTTTAAATTATCTACCTATAGTGTCAATATATCATTTCAATAATTTTATATAACACACATTTATTTTTTATTTACACTAAATTATTATTGTACAGAAATTACTTTTCCCTCTACTCGGTAGAAGAGATTTACGTAAATATAATATATATTACAATATCTTTATTATGCACAAGTCTTTAAAATGATTGATAGAACAATACATCTTTGGAAATAGTCTTAGGTGTACAGAGAATTTACAAATTTGAAGATTAATGACGTAAATATAATAATGAAACAGCTTTTAATACAAAAATTCTAAATATATTCGATACAAGCAAGGATAATAAAAAATATATATCTCAGGTAAAATAATTTTATAAAATCCAATACTCTCATGAGCATTTTTGCCATAGCAAAATACTTCAACGTAATAATAATAAGGCAAAATGTATTTAAGGCTCTATTACTATTAGATTTTTTTTTCATAGAAATGAAATATAATTATTAAATAAAAGAAAAAAGAACATTTCTAGCAGAAGAAAACAGAGCTCGTAAATAATATTCGTTCTGTACGGTCGAAAATTCGTCAATGTATTCAAATATGGTTATTGGATTACCACTTTTTAGGCAATTATTAAATATTATTATTTTGATAATTTGTAACCTAATGCGTATGCGTATTTTTCTTAGAAAATAACCTTTTATCGGGATTCTGATCTACTAATTGATTTCATTAAAATTGAGAATAAATCAGAACATTATTATAGTCACAATCAAATTAATATTGAAATTGTGACAGAAGCAAAGTGTTTAAGATTTGTTATAGCCCTTCAGATAGAGTTTAGTATTCGTTGTCCGAATGAACTTTGTATGAGTCGTAAACGTATGTTGGTTGCCTTCAATCCGAATACGAGATATTGTTGTCACGGTTTATGTGGTCATAAAGTGGTCGGAAGTGAGTGCCGCCACCCTTTGTAATCTTTCCACGACCTTTATTGCATGCAACAGTGCTGAAAACTAAGCTTTCAGATATTTCACTTTCACATACATATATCCAAGCTCAGAGCATTGAAATTGAGATAAATCTGTGAGTAAAGTGAATACTATTTATTACTTTTCAGGCCAAGTATGATGATGCGGAGATTAGCTGTTAACTGATTTTGCAAGAAGGCTGTAAATGGGATGTACTCGTATTGTAGTGGATGATAATAGGGGCGGTATAAATTAGCATTTTATAGTCAGTAGCAACTTGAATTAATCAATGTGGTTTGAGGATATTCTTTGTTTCGTGATGCTGTTTGCACTTTTGTATGGAAAGCATCTCTTAGGGGCGGAGTTGTTTGCTTAGTCCTCCAGGGGTAGTGTTCTGCTGTCATCCCTTTTGGGGCCTTTCCATCAGACCAACGTTGAAAAGGTGAATGTGCCAGGGGACATGGACTATGTCGAAAAATCGCTGCCATCTTCTCATACTACCCTCTGTGATTCCTTTAATATTTAAATAATATTACATACATATCGCAATATAGATATTGTTTTTAAAGCATCTTCTCCAGTACTGAAAAAAATCATTTATCCGGGCGTTTAAGAAGGCCTATAGTCGATCAAATTTATTTGTCAAATATACGTTTTCATCGAACAAATTTTATCCAACTTGTATGCAGTTTTTCAAACTGCCTTTTATGTCAAATCTGTACATCTTGGACAATTTTAATTTCCATCGAACACATTATTTTTTTTTTGACGACATTTGAACATATTTTTCAAACAGATTATCTAATGGTTTGGATCTTTACTTAATCAAAATTGCAGCCTAATCAATAAATCTGTGAAAAAATATATAAATATAATATGACAAATTTGGTAGTGTAAATTATATAATTACTATTATACAGAGTGGACTTTTAAATAATAAAGAATCCTAATTAACCAATATATTTACAATACATACCTCCATAGCTTACATATCGGGCAAGAAAAAGCCATTTTATAACATGAAATGCAGTGGCTTATTATTATTATCGAAAGTAAATATTGTCGTTACGAACAGGTGAGCAAGCTGTGAAATCAATTTATTGTTTTTTTTTGCATTGACTTAAATTTCACTCTTATATGAAAACCATAAAATTGAGATTTGATTACCCATCCATTTTGAATATTTAATTTCAAAGTACAAAATATTTATTATTTGTAATTTTGTCTTTTTTCTGGATATTTGGCACTTTCAAACATTAAATGAGTCTCTATTTGCTATTAAAATTTTACTCAATAATCAAGGTGAGAATTACATTTAAATAGCAAATTAAAAAATCCCACTCTAAACATACACCACCAATGTTTAATAATATTTTTTAAAGAAAAGGGTGCTTTTTCAAACAATAGAATAAAATTTTGTGTGTTAAAAAATATTTAATAGGGCGAAAAGCTGGAAAAGGTCGAAAAACCAGTTCGCCTCATCTCAAAGATGCACTTTGTATGTGAAGTGTTGTTTGCTCGCTCATATATTCATGAACATTTTTACCGTCGAAAATAAAAAAAGAACAGACTATTCCTACATAACATGTCACTCTTCGTCTACACCAAATTTTATTTTGATCCTTTGTCAACCGCTTTATAAACCTGAAACTACTTCACTTGCGATAAAAAGTTGCACTCTTATGTCAGTTATTCACCATCAAAGCAACTCAGATATCACTTTACAGTTTACAACTGATAGTGAAAAGTGAAAAATTTATACACCAAAAAAATATCCGACCATTTAATTTATACACAATGTCAATGAGGAGTTGTGATACCATAATTAACAATCATTGTTTCTATTGAAAATTGGAATTGGCTTCTTTTTGTATATTGTGAAACATGTTTCAATCTAAAAAGACAACTTTTGAAACACCGAGCCGAGAGAGAAGCTGCTCGAGTAGTTTTTTTTTTCATTTAAGATTCAAAGTAAAAGAGGCAGATTCTTTCAGGCGAAAAAGTAGAGTAGAAGATAAAACTAGTAGATAGAGTCCAAAACCGATAATGGCTGAAGACACATAGATAACGTCAGCTGGTGCTGAAGCATTTTGCCATTTCAAAAGAGACTCACCTTAGCAACAGTCAAGTGTCTTCATTCAAACTAGAGAAGAGACTCCAAATATGAAGTTGCATATGGGCAATCTTTTTTTGAGTGGGCTTCCACTCCTTAAATCTTAAGGACACTCAACTTTTTACTTCAACACATGAATGCATTCAACAAAATAACTTCCCATTGTAAATAACTTAACCTTAATAAAATGCTTATCACAATGAAACCATTTATTATTGAGCCTTCTAACCCAATTTAGTATAACCTCAATGCTCGCATTTTGTTTTTATCAAAAACACAATTTCATAAACAATATTATTTTAATATATAATCAATACTACATAGTTTACTCCATATTATTTTTTAGTTACTTTGATATATTATTCATATACTTTTAGACCTAAAACTATGTGTAGGTATATAAAAAATGAGCATCTATTGTCGTTATTTTTTTTTTTAGCTCTTATTCTTCTATTTCATATGTTCATATAATACAAAACATATTATGAATTAGACTGAGGTGTACAGAATATATTATATGAATATTTATATATAGATATAGAACTAACTAGTTATAGAACTAACATATGAATAGCATTTTTATGTGACATTGGAGAGATGACTTAATATTAAATAATAAAAAGTATGGGAAAAAAAAATAACCCATTTAAAGATATGAGGATTAATAAACAATAACAAAAATTGACTGTACATTAACAAAAAAAATTACAAAGTGGATCTATTTCATGTTTTTATTTATTTTTGTATTTTGTATCGTGCTACTTTGCGTCTGTAATACTCAACAATAATTAATATGTATACTCATAATTTAGATTGATAAATAAATATATGCTTAATTTTATTGTTTAGTTCCAATATATCATTTCGCTTAAATCTTTGTAGTTGAGTATGTACTTCAAAATAATTGACCAATAAAACTGTAAGAAGAGAATTCTGTAGATGCTATGTTTCCACCCGTAAGCATACATACATAGAGCTAATAATAGTTGTAGTTGTAGCAAAAAAATGACTCATTTATAAAATTATTAACATCAAACTGAGGATTTACAAATTCTATAAATCTGTGTTAAAATAAATCGACATATTTTATCATTGGTCTAATAGATGTGTTGTGTGTTGCTTGTTAAATGTGAAATAGGACAACGGTATCGCTTGGAAGGGCTGTAAAAAGCAGTGCGGGGTAAAAGAGGCTGGCAAAGCTGTCCTGGATTGGAAAACAAATTCGGCAATTGTAGAGGAGAGGCTGAAAGTGGATAAAGCGGTTTGAGGCGGCCATAAATCTGTAAATAGGAATCAATGTTCGGCAGATAGGAATGTAGCTATAGTAATAGTAGGTAGAATCCTCCCTATCCTCCTAATACTGTACAGCCTGCCACTTCTACCCACTACTTCAGATAACTCTCTTTACAATCATTTTATTCAAATGTTACCAATCTTTACGACCTTCCCACATCCATCCATTTCAGGGACAATTTCGAACGACGCAAATATATAATTCGTTAAAAACTATGATTGATTGTCAAATATACCTACATATATGCAGAAGCAATAAGTAAACCATTTGATTCAAATTGTATTCAATAAAATTTATATAAGTTCCGATAATCATATCTAAAGTCATTAAAAATAAACAATAAAATTTTACAGTTGCCTATGATAAAATCATATTTGAAAATAAGTAAGTATATAGTAAAAACTATATAAACTTAAAGATATTTTAATAGATTCCATATAAATGGTTACTGATTCATGCAAATCCTGACTAAAATTTTAAATATATAACAAAATATTAACAGAAATAAATCGTTTTTATTTAAACCTTCTTAAAAAATACTGAAAACTGAAAAATACTGAAAACACGTCCTATACACATTTAAATATTAAAAAAAAACGCCTTTTGCCTTTTTGTGAGTACCTACCTAATGTCTCTCGTAATATTAATCAAATTGTAAATAATTTAAAAGTTGATTTTGGTTAAATTTCAATTGATTATTTCACTTATTAAAAAATAGAAATTCACATTTTTGTTAAATAAAAATACACTGTTATATACTTATGATGTTATTTTATAAAAAAAATACAATACTGCATAAAGTCTGAGTACTTTCAATACACTAATACCTAAACATCGTTATAATGAAAATATTTCTTACAGCAATAACTAAAATATAAGCAATATAATAATATTTACAAGGATATAAAAAGTGCATAAAATTAAAAATAAGCTAGAAAACAGTAAAAAACACAACAATAGGTGGATAATGCATGAGTGCCAACTCAAAATATCAAATGTAATAGTTTTATAAATTGTAAACAACTATTAATCTTGTGAAAAAGTTATGATTAATATTTTTCTCTGTAGTTTTTATTTTTACAAACTTAGTCTTATTGCAAAACCTTATTCGCATTTTAATGTTTTCCTTTTAGTTTGTCTGGGGGTGTAAAAAATATGTGTCGTATATAATGTGTCAGAATTGTTGTAAGAATGTCGCAGACTTTTCTTTCAAATAAAATATATCGTCGGCGAGTAAATCTGTCAGCTGCCGGATTTCCAAACTTTTGTTTATTGCCGTAACCCCCGAAATCTTCAACCCCCATCGAGATATTTGTACTGGTAATTTCTCGAGAGGGATGCCAAGTGTAAAAGTCTGACTGGCAAAGTCCCCCGATACACACCATATTATATCCAGTTGTATTGACAAAAAATAATGGATACTATTCACACAATAGAAACACATTGTTACATTTAAAATCATTTCATCGGACTGTAGCGGCTAACTGGACAGCGCAGATATGTATTTATGCACTTCCAGTTAGCGCTAACAGCCACAGCTCCCATCTGTCAAGAGTAACAGCTCTCTTGTCCACCGGGACTCGAGCCCCGGACGCCATGTTGGCAACACGTCACACTGCTCTGTATAGTTAATCTTCAAATAAAACATCACTGGCCAGTTGATTTCATCTTTTACTTCAACTCACCCCTGCACTGATAAAGGACCATGGGCCATCTACTTGTACCCATAGGACTAACGAGAAATTTGAGTGAGAATGGCGCTCATTGGACAGCTGATTAAAATTGTAATTCAACTGATTGCACTCCAAATAGTACATACATTCATTACAGTCATTGAAACGTGCCAATAAATAATTGAAAATTGATTTCGTATAATCCAAATGATTGCAACTTTGATATGGCCAACCCAACAACTATATTTTCATATTTAATGACTTATGTGCATACAAACATTATCATAAAATTCGTTCTATTGGGCCATCCACATTGTTGCCGCTATAAATAAAATAGATTTTTTAATTATTGAATTATAATATTGATCATTGTATATCATGAGTAATTAATCCTACTCATAGTTAAGTATTTGATAGCTAGGTTTCTAATGGCAAATTAAGCCTAACCTTATAATGTGATCTCGAACCAGGTACATTTCTATTTAAGTTTCATTTACTATTATGATTATATGATGCTTTACTATTATGATTATGATTATATATATATATATATATATATATATATATATATATATATATATATATATATATATATATATATATATATATATATATATATATATATATATATATATATATATATATATATATTAATAGTGAAATTAAAAACAATAAATTAATTAATTATTTGAAAAGCCGCGAAAATCAACACAGTTTGGTCAAATGTGCTTTAATTTTTTTTAAATAAAGGACACAATGAAGAATATATATATAAATATATATTGTAAAATCATTTCATTTCATTCACAAAATTCATATCATTATAAAATTAAAATAACTTTGAAATAAGTCACTCGGTTCAAGTTTCTTTTTACCCAAACAATACTGTTATTTAGTTTTAGGCATTATATTTTGTAATTATTTTGGTGAATATACAGTTTATTGTTGTTATTATATATTAATCCTAATACTTGTAAATAGGTTTTAATTTTTTCATATAAATAAATATTATATATTAATCCTAATACTTGTAAATAGGTTTTAATTTTTAGTATTTATGTCAAAATAAAATTTTATTGAAATTCTCATTTTATTTAAAAGTAAAAATATTTATATACTCTGTACACCCAAGTCCAATTCATAATGTGTTTTGTATAATCAAACAATGTAAAATTCAAATTTAATAAAGAAATTGTAATATATATGACCTCATAATATAATGTACTCGATTTCATTGGCAAATTACCGTGTAAGTGCTTCAAAATTTACATATAATGTGATATTTTTATACGAATCACAATAGTTGAGTGGATAATAGCGTGTTGGACAGGTAATGAAGAGATGGATCAGATGAGGGTGGGTCATGGTGACAATCAGTAGTGGCTGAAAGTTTTTCAGATATACCTGTAATGGTAGGGTTGTGAAAATTGAGGGTGACCCTTTCTATATACGACAACCCCAATTTTACACCATGCCAACTAAGTGGTCAACCACGGCGTCACAACACCCCACCATTCTATTCAAAATCCCAATAGTATATAATAAATATTATACCTGATAATCATAAATTTCTAAAATGTTGTTTCATTATGATATATTTTATAAAACAATTCGTTTAATTATATTTACATTATTACCAGTGAATCACAATATGGGGTGCAAAAACATTGAAACAACATATAAATATATGGTTTTATTATTAATTAGGCCCTTTAATTTTTTTAAATGTATGTATGTAATGGAGAATAAATGATTATTTAACTAATTTGTTTAACGATTTGATAAAATCCAGACATATTTTAAAAAAATCTTTTAATTTATTTAAAATATTACCAATTGGTGTTAAACAAATAAGTAATAAGTTTATACTTAGTTGTTGTTAAATTATTATTATTAAGAGAAAACAGTCATCTGGAATACCAGAGAACCTACATTTCTGATGGTTTTTTTTAGATACAACAACGTGTTAATTGTTGGTCGGTGATCTTAACTATTACTAGTTACACAGGTCACACAGGTGCAGCTCTGCCCGACATCATAATACGAATAATCGACTTAGTATTTACCTTACAATCCAGGAAATAGGAGTAAACCTGTATCAAGAAGATCGATCGGGATTTTATTATTATTATTCCCGATCTCCCCGTCGTAAAAACCGATCAAAGCAATTTAAAAAATGTTGACTTTAGCAGTATTTGAACCCATGACCACAGTATTTGTAGCCACGCGTCTAATCTCCTGAGCTATTAAGCTGGTATGGTAGTTATCGAGATAGTGATACTGATGAATTAAAATTATTTAATACAAATTGTTTTTTTCATTTAAAGAAGCATTTGTATGAAAGAATAAGTTAAGTTAAAGGTCCTTTATGTATGATTCAGATTTAGAGGGTGGTTGTATTGCGAGTGACGGGACTGAAATAAAGAAAAAAAAACAGCCTGCAAACATATCGTATCGAAGCCCTTAAAGCCTTCAACCGGTATTACTTGGTTACACCCCTCATTTCGGTTGCCACATAATACATTTATTTACCAGTGGTTCTTATTCTGTTTGTATTTATTCATCATTGTGTAGAACACTACAATACAAGGTATATTCTAAAGCTTCGGCAAACCACTTCAACGATGATTACATTCTAGGCACATTGCCCATAACATCGTCCATTTATATTTATATTCTTTAGTCGATTACGCTCTCAATCTATTACTATTATATTGGATTTTAAAATAAATCGGCTTAGAATAATGTGATTATAGTGCGGCATATACGACTTTTCACATTAAAGCCTAAACAAAGTATTAATAATATCGTTCGAGAAAAATATTGTATGTAATTATAACAAATTCATCTTAAAAATAATTAATATATTAACGATACGCGTGATTTATATTTAAAAACTGTAGCAATTTAAATAATTTAGAAAAATAAGGCAAGCCCAGTGCTTTTATTATATCTTATCTTATTATAGTAAATCTGAAAACTCTTGTTACTTAAAAAAATAAAAAATATTTACTAAATATTTAACAGACACAATAAACGTCACTGATGAGTATGTACTTCACAGAAGCAGCTGATTCCAAGATGGTGGCCCAAACTCGGTTCCAAAAGCACTAATTATATATATATATATATATATATATATATATATATATATATATATATACATAATTTCTAATTAATAGTATACATATTATATTTAAAAAAATCATTTATTCTAGGAATACTCTACCACTAAAAATATTAAATATTATTTTCACTTTATTCCCAAGACGTTTGGTATATTCAAAAATTTATTGAATAATATTTAATAAATCTATCTATAAAAAAATATGTACAATAGACAAAAAACTCCAATTTATTTAAGTGGACGAGTGAAAAATTAAAGTCGCTTTAGTTAAATCGAAAAGATGGTATAAATTTTCATGCAATCAACTAACAAAATTCATATTATGCCCTAAGAAAACATGTGGAGTAATTATTTAATTATTATTTATTTGGTCGTTCTTTTTATAGGAAACGATCTATTAATATTTGACGCTAATAAACATGTCTGGTATCCTAAAATATGAATTTATAGGTTCTGAGGCATTGTTGTGGGTAAGAATAAGGTAGCAAATAAGACGGTACTGTGGAAGAAAAACGAGCCGTGAACATCTTGTGGCGATCCCATTGTAAATCATCGGATTCTCTCTTCAACAACACTGTAATTTCTTCATCCCTTTTCCATACCCAACTAACAAGTAACACACTTTAAAGAAGGACTATTTTTATCAGCACTCGGGTGTGAGAAAAATTTCCATGAAAAGAGTATTATGCTCTGTTGAAATATTGAATGCCAAATTAAGTTTCCGTCAAGTGAGTATGATAAGCGATGTGGTGAATGCACGAAAGTCGTTGTTCCAGTTTAAAACCCGACTATAAATGATTGGGGAATGTGCACCAAAGTAGTGCAATGGTAAAGGAGGAAAATACCAAAGATAAGGTGTACTTTTCTGTTGTTTTGGCATTGCAATGTACGTGAAAATGTACAACTGAAAAGAGGGCCAACGACACGATTAGCTTAACCTCCTCTGTTTGTTTTCTTGACCTAAAATATTTTAATCGACATACTATTTCGTGTGAAAATATCATTACAAAGGTGTAAAACTATACAGTTAACTAATCCTTTCCATTTAATAATTAAACTAGTATACATATATTGCCACTAACATTTAACATAAATTCGTATATAATTCAATTTGGGTTAATTATAATTGAATCTTCTTTTTACATCCGCAGATGAAGATTACTATTCTGTTAATTGCTTATCGAAGCCATTATCAGTTCTAGAAGTGGCTTTCTTCAACCCAATGACCCCTACTTCCTTCTTTTATAACCTTATATAAATAGTAATTCAAATATATAAACGATGAAGATACAACTCTCTCTCAATAGATTAAGGAATTGGACGATATTTTCTAAAATTAATTATTACAGTATTTTAGCTAAAAATAGAATGCTCCGATATGAAAAAAATTCACCCAAACTATCTTCTATTCAGTTATATTAAAACACAGTAACTTCTATTTTAAGTACTTGGCAGTTTTTGAAACCACAGATATGTAAAGTGACTAGTTAATCAAGGTAAACTTACTTGAGTCAAGAAAAAGTCTTGAGCAGAAATGTTTTAACTTAGTTCTACTCATGACAAAAAAATATAAATGACGATTTTGATTTCTTTTAATAAAGTAAAAAAATATCTCATCAAAATTCGTGAAGAAGATCATATATTAATTATTTATAATAACAATAAATAGAAAGATGCTTAAGAAAAACTAACAAAATGTGAATATGATATATCGCCTGCTCCAGCGTATAATATCGTAAGTGCAAAAAAACTGTTTGCTCTTAAGACTTTATGGAAATGAGCCACATATTGCATGTATGAATCATTAATTAACCTATTAAGGGGGATTTTTTCCAAATACTAAAATGGTCCTATTTGAACGTCAACTAATGTAGATTCATCTATTATCTATAACACATTTCATGTCTCTGTCAATAGAAGGTATTTAATCGTAAATATGTTATAAATAATAATTAAACCGAGTGACACGTGACAGGCAGTGTTACCAGATTGAATATGTGGCTCAGTTCCATAAAGACTTAAGAGCACACAGATTTTTTTTGCACTTACGATATTATACGCTGGAGCAGGCGATATGTATATTTTAAGTAAGGTATATCTTTTATATATTATGAATTCATAGCTGAATGAGATATGAACTAAATAAATAATTAAACATTTTGAAGCAAAATTGACGCATTCGCATAAATGTAAAGGTTTTATCGAAAGGTCGCTTAGAAACTACCCTTGGGACAAATATCCATTAACCCTTAGACAACGTGTATTCGTACGTGACACTTGAATAAATAAGTACCAAAACCAAATTCTGATAATTTCACTATCCGTCACTCAACAGCCCTTAAACCGCACATGTAACGATTTGAAATATCCCCAAGAGGAACATAAGCCCCGCTCTTTACATGATCATTTACCATCCATATTTTATAATAGAATATTTATATTTTCAAATTAAATTAACTTCTGAAAGATAAGTAGTGATACCATTTAAATAAAATAGAGCCGGTCACGCCTCTTTAGAGAGAAAGGGAAGGGTGTGGGCAAAGGTTATAGGTTGAAGTGGAGGGTAATTATTATTCGCAATGATGGGGTCTTGCTGTCAGTTTAGTGTCGGAAGGGTTAATGTAGGAGGTGACCACCTAACACTTTGCTTTTATCGAGGTCTTTACAATAATAACTAGCGTTTTTGCGTATTCAGAAATTAAAGTAAAAAATATTTTGTCCATTTCAATAAAAAATTGCCAATCAATGTGAATAATTGTAAATTCACGCTCACTTAATGAGAATATTTTATGATAATTCAAAATGTAATATAACAGCTTAAATATTCTACCGGAGACTTCCTACAATAGACCGAGATCAATTACTTTAACTTAAGGTTGGAGGCTTTCTGTTGAAAACGAAGGTTGGCATCGATATAATCCCATATTTTATACCAGTCAAACTTTGCTTAAGTTTCGCCAAGAGAAATTTTCCAATAATTGATTATAAGAGGCATTATAACAGCTAGATAGGCTTATGAAACAGACGGTGTGGTATTCATAGCTTTTGTTTGGTTATTAATATGTCACTGAAATATTTTCAAAGCTGAACATTATCGTATATCAAAGCAAAAATCTATAAATAATTGGAATTTCTCTCAACGGATATTTTATACTTAACGTCGATTTCTTGTATAATATTCATACAAATTTGGTATGATGATACATATATTGGTTTCAGTTGTACAGGGTGTTAGAAAATGAAAAGAGGCTTAGCAGCTCTTCACCTGAATCCTTAGTCACGAACCACTGTTTGACAAGCACTTCAATTCTGATGGTCAAATCACAAATAAGACGTTTGACCCACAACCCTTCAATACGTATTGTGTGTTTAGGTCATGGTCAAATATGAGCTTCGACTAAGTTTACACTAAAATCAATTGTGTTATTATCTAGAAAGTAACATTTCATACCGTTTATAAAAACGTATCTATGGATATGAAAATATTATTATTCTACTCCGTGAGCTGTAATGTCTTATTAATTATTTTAATTATTACTCCGTATTAAAGTAAGTAAAATACAATGTCTTTAAACTTAATATTGTAACATCTAATCATCAAAAACACCATAATGTGTCAAAACATTGTAATGTAATTTATATTTAATAATTGGTTAATAAGAAAGTTTACTATTTATCTATCATAATAAACGTCATAATATTTTTATTTGTATATATCAAATCACATTTCTATACAGCACCAAGAGAAGTGTTAAAAAATTGAAAAACTATTACATGAAAATTAGAAGTGGACACTTCTATTTATGGCTGTGGAGAGATAGACACTAATCCATTTCCATTGAACTATCATCGAATATACGCATTATTAAATTAGTAAATTGTATAAATTATGTCTATTAAGGTTCTTGCTTAAAAATAGAATAATTATTTGATAAGTGAGAAGGTTGTAAAAATAATAGAAGCGGTGGCGACCCAAATGAAAACATCGCATGTAAGTGGTGAAAGATTATGTGATGGTTGTATTTTAAGTTGGTTGCTTGTTCGTGTTATTCCACAATTAATCATCAGACACCTTCCCTCGTCAGCTTCGTGTTCTAATTCTCGGGATAGATCAGCACTTTATAAATAATCATCGATCGCATCCCGTCTTAAAACATGACCTACAAACTCAATACTTCATGTAGTTTCGTATGATGATTCTTTGTTTGCTCTTTCAAATGGCATGTTATCAAGATATCTAGCGAATAAGTAATGCTTCAGTCGAGTCACGCGAATGTTACCTGCTGAAATTTTTACTTTTCTTATGCAGACACATTTTAAAGGATGATAAATGAATAAATAAGTGACGTCATTTATATACACAATATATAAAATTTTCGAATGAGTGCAAGATCTTTCTCTTCACCTACTGATTTCAACCTTTTATATAATTATCATAATAAATAGTAAAATAACAAAAAAATATTAGAATTATATCTTCAAAATATCAGTGTAATAGCTCAGGGGATAAGAAGCGTGGCTACAAATACTGTGATCATGGGTTCAAATCCCGCTAAATTCAAGATTTTTTTTATTGATTTGATCGGTTGAGATATCGGGAATAATGTTAATAAAATCCCGATCGATTGTCTTGATACAGGATTACTCTAATTTCCTGGATTGTAAGATAAATACTGAGGCGATTATTCGTATTATGAAGTCGGGCAGAGCCGCTCTATCGGTGACCTGTGTAACTGGTATAACTAGTTAAGAACACCGACAGACAATTAACACGTTGTTGTGTATAAAAAAAACAGTCTCAAAGAAAGCTCCATCAGAGATGTAGGTTCTCTGGTATTCCAGACGACTGTTTTCTCTTAATAATATCCCGGTGTTTTATATTCAGTTGGTATATTTTATTAATGTACTGTGTGTATTCTATGCCTTTTTTCCACAATCAGATAAATAAACATCCTTTTCTTTCAAATAAAACAATAGTGACGGTGTGGGTCTAAGCGCTTTGTGAAATTTAGAGATGAAAGATATACAAATATTGTATGAAGATGAATTTGCAGATATGCGTTTGCATCAAGCTGTATAGAATTGAAGCTCAGGAGGGAAAGAGAGATGTATGATTGCTGTAAAAAATGGGAGGTTGAATAAAGAGATGGGGTTCTGGAGCAAGAAGACATCCTGAGAGACCTTCTTTGATTGATGGTCACCGGTCGCCGGCAAATGTAATTTACTTGAAAAATGTTCGGCTAAGAATTCCTCCTGTCCTGTGATTTCCTTTGAAATGTTTTGTAGCTGCCACTCGTTTCCAAAACACGAGCACCGGATAAATATTACATTAATAACCTGACAACCAAACAACCCATCCAACTCTTGACCGAACCCGGGTCTTGCAAAAAGCTCACCCGATTTCGAATGAAAAGCACGCGTGCGTTCAATAGAATGTAAAAAATATCCCTCCTGAATTTTTGTTTCGCGTATGAAAGTTTTTATACAACTACTTGAAAACATACCAGACATACAAACAATGTGCTTCAAACATACAAAGTTCATGTATTATTACAATAAAAAATATTTATTGCGCTTGAAAATATTGTGACACGCTGGAGAGACCATTTTTCTTTAGTGTTAAGTGTCTAAGAACGTTACCCTCTCGAAATCAATTTTCAGTGACGAATCGTAGTTGTTCTTCAGAAACGTTTTCTGCATCACATCTTATTTGCTCATTTGTTACTATATTGACATAGACATACATATACAGTATCATGATTTTATCAAATGTTGTTTGTTGGAAAATAGTGTATGGATGTGAATTTTGTATAATATTTGTGGAACATCGCGTGATTGTCCAACAACAGACGGATCATTTGTCATAATGACACTGTAGGCGCTGATTTGAAAATGATTGTCTGTTTATTCCCCGACAATATACAAAAAAACACCCTTTACTTTGTCCTTGCTAAAAACTTCTTAAATATCAACAAATAAACATCTTTAAATGTTGCATTTAGCTATTTGGTTAACAATATTTAATATAATGGGATAAATATAAAAATTATTTTAATTAAATTCCAATTAATAAAATGACGTAACATGAAAGACATATTTTTGGAAAAACAATAAAATTTGTAAGAATACACAATATTCACAAATTAATTTTATTTTATTTATTTACGCTCCGAGGAGCTTTTATTTTTATAAAGAGCATTTTTGAGAGGGTTTTTTAGACACAACAATGTGTTAATTGTCTGTCGGTGATCTTAACTATTACTAATACAAAGGTCACCAACAGAGCAGCTCTGTTCGACTCAATAATCCTCTCAATATTAACCTTACAATCCAGGAAATTAGAGTAAAATTGGATCGAGACGACCGATCGGGATTTTATTAATATTATTCACGATTTCCCAGTCGTAATAAAATTCTTGACTGGATACCAACAATATAAGTTATTTTATGTAAATAAATAACATAATTACTGAAGCGCTTATTTTCATTGCTTATGGACTGCCGATACTGAACCTAAAGTAAAATATTTTGAAAAGTCAATTTTAATCTGAATCAATAGCAAATTGAATGAAATGAATGAATAAGAATGAATATATTAACCAAATCTGGTATTTATTTAATATTCGTACAAGATATATAAACAAAACTTTGAGTAATTTATGAATTACTTAAAAAAAACGTGATATTTTATTTTTGAATCAATTTAAGCTGTCTTGAAATCCTGTTAAATTGTGCAATGCACTCGAGAAGGATGGGTTAGCAGAAGCTGAGTGGCCCAATCAACGACTCGGACTTAGTGCCAAATTAAGAGAAGAAGGACACTAGTATATTTTAGATTATAGTGGTATAATAGTAGTGTGTTTGAAATGGCTCAGAACAATGCTTGGAAGCAGGTTCTATTGTATTTTACAATGAATTTACCAGCGCGTCTAATTGAGCTGGTCCCAACTCACTGTCCACTCGTGTTGCCAACTACACTATGAACAAATTATAAACTTAACACATCCTCCGCCAACTCTTAAAACCATTATTTCAGTTCACGCCTATTAAATTAATCGATTAGGATATTATAAAATATTTGAGATTGAGATTGCTGCAATGCGGATTGCCTAGATTTTGCGTTGATAAATTAATATATCCTTTGGTACTGAAATGCATTCGAATTATTTTCAATTTTAATTCATCGCGAGGGCTAAGTTTAATGAATTTGGGTGTCTAGAACGGGTATGTGTGAAAAAGTAGCAAACGAACACGTCCTAGTGTAAACTGGCAGGACTTGTAGTATGGCTCAGCGGAATTCCTTAATTAAAGAATAGAATGATGCATCGCGTGACCCTTAAGTGCAACACTTGAAAAAAGCACAACATTTACACTATTGTAAAGCCTGAAACACAAATAAAATACCACATCCTATTCAGTGTGGAGCCCCGACAATCACGATAAATGCAATCGTGTATAATCCACAACATCTCTTCAAAGAGATTTTTATTTTTTTTTTTCATTAGAAGAACAGTCTACAAGTCGAATCGGTTTCTTTGGATTGACACAAGTGATTTGTAGATAGTTTTATTGAATAGAGAGTGGATAGAAAAGAACTTTAATCACATTATACGAAATGTAAGGGTGAATAATCTTGACGATAAACGATAATATGTGGGTGACCCAAGAAATCTAAAACTCCAGTGAAGATATCTAGGTCTAGTTATTGGGTTAATTAGTTATATAATTATATACATTATAAAAAAATTGATACACTTTTGACTATTATACAAACATATATATGGTGGGTTGAATATATTTTTATTATTAATTAAATTAATGTGCCTGGACTTTGGTAGTGCTCTGATAGTGAATGATACAATTGGGATTTTCTATGTCTGCATGGTGGTTTCCTTGTGGAAATTAGAAGACCACAGGATAGAATGCAATTTCAAAGAGCCTTGTTCTGTCACCATAGAACTGGTGCTTAGTGATGACCACAGTTGTACTCTCATCTTAATCCCTAGACTGCTTTGTATTATGGTAGTATGGTATTTATTAAAATCTTCACCTTATTATCTTTGAAACATATACTAAAAATGAATAAAATTAAAATAATAAACACCTCTCACGTGATATATACAATAGTGTGATTTTAATTGATCAAAGTGTCAATGGTTCCCATTAATATTTAAATTTATATCCGAATACAAAGCTGAAAACATTAATTTTGTGAATTGCTTAAAATCACATACAATTATGATATAAATATAAAATTTAAACACTATTGAGTAAACAAAAAAAATAAATGAAATTAAGTAATATGCAATTATAGATAAATTCATCGTGAATTTCAGTAAAAGATATTACAAAACATAGCTTCATTGTAGTCTAATCCACTAATACAAAATTTAAATAAAATTAAATGACACGTATCATATATATTATCACGCTTGAGTTTTTGTAATTTTTCCTCGTTATATTTTTTTACAATTATTGCCATATTATGATCATTAAGAACATAGAGGTCCACTTTTCCACAAAAAAGCTTTAATTATTAATTGTCAGGTATTTTCTTGCCTAAACTATAAAATTATTTTTAAATTAATCAACGTACCTTTGTGGTCTTGGCCATCGATGTAATACTCATGATTAAACCGTGATGTACAATGATGAGTGAAATAATTAACGATTATAATTGATTAAAGAATAAACACATACCTACATTGTTCTTTTAAGATTTTGGCGTTTCAATTTTCCATAAGTGGTTGTTTATTAATTAATTGTGATAAATAATATATTAGTAGTTATGCTTTGATTCGCGTGTGAAAAAATCCAATGGCTGTATCTAAATAGCCAGCAAACAATGTTTGACCATTCCACAGTCACAATCAGCCATCCAGAAGCTGAAGTTTCACATTTAAAATTCCAACTTGCCATTTCCTGTCTGGAGTTTTGCGAAAGCTATTCAAATGACAGTTCTAATTTAATCCTGCCTCTGTTCCACTGTATTCGATCCGACATGGACTAGAGAGCCTCAAAAAGCTTTCTACATTGTAAACCTGTGATCTCACTGTAGCTAATTCGCTGCATATCAAAAATAATTATATATTTATACTCAACATGTTTACTGTATATCCGAGTAACTTAACAAAGCCAACATAGTATAATTTTGAGATAAAAGCTAGTTAAAAATTCATCAAATATATTTTTTTTGTAAAACTTAAAAGGATTCAGACCCTCGAAACTTTACGCAGCATCGGATTGCTAGTTATCAGGTTTACAGCGATCAACATATTAAATAATATGATGTATAAATAAATAAATAATTCATTCAAAACGTATTTTAGTAGATACCAAATATATGTTTGTATTATAATCATACATACCATTTAGTAAGATGTTGATTAAAAGTGAGTTAATATTCCTTGATAGAGAGTGATTTTGAAATTCATCCGTCATGATAATATCGAGATGTATTCGATCCTGTGACATAACAGAACCTAATTTCCTATATTATATTAATAACGTGACATACATCCATTATAACATATATAATTAAACAAGACCCTTCTCAGATGTAATTAACTCACCTTAACTATTCCATATGCTCCATGAATGAATAAATACATTTCCTAATATATAGTCACCCATGTGTGGATTTGGCTAACCTGCTTAGTTACTTTTATGATGAGAATCATAAAAATAGACCTATGTATTTAGGAAAATTGTTTTGTATAGAAATAATCGGCGCCATTCACATTTCGGACGCCATTCCTTTGGAAAAAAATATCTTAACTAGAGTTGATTTAAAGAATACAAAACATGATAGATAGAAGCGTGGATTTTTCTGGTCGAAGTTGGCTTCTAAAATTCAAAGGCCCCGTCCCAAATTGTAGACCATACATAATTCATCACGCCGCTCTTCACCCATATATTGCCATTGTTCTGTTTCACTTTGACGACTCCCCTCTTTTATGTTGTTTTACTTGTATTTATACATTTACATGCCTTGAATTTGTGTTAATTCTTTTGACGATAGTCTTACAAAAAACCTCTAATGAATAATATTTTACATTAATCAACACGTGACAAAATAATTCACGTGTTGTTGTTGAAGTAGTGGACACCGTAGATAAATATTCCTAGATCAACTTAAATGAAAATATGAAAATTGTGAGTTTAATGCTTGATGATTTTAATATGTACATACATACAGCCATCAGGCATGTGATTATGATTATTATATGGCTTGTAGGATTATGTATTTTGCGGTAAGTGGGTCGGCAGGACTGATGAATCTTTCAGCTCACGGGGTAGTAGTTGTGCGTAGTATGAAGTATAGGGTAGGATTATATCGATAGAGGTAGTTAGAGCTAATTGCCTGTTGACATGTTTATCATAGAACCAACATCAGCCAGAATCAATATGGCGACGCTATTATGGTTTTACAATTATTATTATAGTGTAGGTTGTCCAACAAGTGACTGGTTTCAAAAACAACACATACCAGATATTCCCCAAAATAGACATTACAATATATTTAAAACACGAAGCAGTAGCAGTAGCTCTTAATGTACGGCCAAACAGAATGCGAAATCCTTTCGCGGCGAACTGTCAACTAGAGGAAATATAAGAAACTCCCGTGCGCGCGCATCTGACAGCCCATTCCGCGCCAATTTCTCACGTTGACAGTTCGCAGCGAACGGATTTGGCATTCTGTTTGACCGTAACTTTAACCTTGGCATGGAACTCTAAATGAAATTAATAATAATTATGCCGGAGAATCAAGATATATTTTATAAATTCAAATTAATCTTTTTATTTTTTTGTTTATGAAATCAAAAGAAAATTTAAAATTCAATCAGTGTAAGCATGGATCTAAAATTATTAATTCTCAACCTTAAATATACATAATTGTAATTTAACATGTTTAACACTTCATTTATGTTATCATGCTAAAGCTAATTATAAAATTGTTCACAGATTTTCAATGAATAATGTACATTGGAACACACTTCTCTAAATTGTTCAGCTAAAAGCCTGCGGTAAAAACGTATCAATTTATTTTAAGTATTCTGAGAACGAAAGGCCAAGTTTCAGACAGTTCTAAGAATTGAAAAATAATTATTTTTATGTCGACATTATATCATGAAGTAGAACATTTGTTTCGATTAAAAGTTTAATTGAGTTACACTTCGCTTAATACAAGTCGGCAACTTTTTTAATAAATCAAAACACGCAAAAATTTCGCTGTTCAAACTTTATATTCGAAACGAATGAAAGTTTATTGATCACCTTTGCCTCAGCCATATTCAATTTACGTTCAGTTACTAAATATTTATAAATCTAACTTTGTGACGGACAGATTATACATTTACGAGATGGCCTACTGGAAATTTTTATGGTTATAAATACGTAAAAAATATTATTATTTGGTAATAATTAAAAATGTAAGAGTTGAATGTTTTTATTTCTTTAATTTAACCAATATATAACTGCTGCATTTGCAATATTATTAAAATATATCATGTCAATTCCACTTTTTTTTATTGCAAATTTAAAATTTGAAGTGTACATATACGTGATCTTTTGACTCTTTCAAGCACTTTTATTTACTAAAATAATAAAATTCAAGGGGTTAAAAAATACAAAAAAAATCCTTAATTTTATATGCCTGAAAGCTAACAAAAGAAATCAATGGTTATTTTTTTAACAAATCGAATAGAACAACCTTTAATAAAATAAATCAACTGTAGCACAATTTTATATAGTATAAGAATCTGCGTATTGTCACTTTTAGACTTATTAAATATTTATTGTATCAAAATAACTATACTAAATAATAATAAAAAAATCACTATAGCTTTATACCAAACACTAACATCTTGATTTCATCTCACTTGCTATACCCACTAACTTGGTGATTGATTTAATTATAAATTCACTGAGAATACAGTAAAATAAGTTTAAGTTTAAAATATAAGTAAAATAAGTCTAAGTTTTACTAAAATATAAGTTAACTATCGTAACTAGTCTAAATGGTATGCAGCTCAAAATAGAAATCAATAATACACACTGATTTTCTACATTTTAAATACCACAAACAAGTTTCAATTATAAAGTACTCGAGGCCACTTCAACGAATAAATGGCAATATGCATTAATGTACTTATTATTATTTGTACACAAAGATCAAAGCGCGAAATCAGACAACAGAAGTTCAAACGAATAATATAATTTGATTAAGTTTGAAATGAAACTGGGTCGGGTTTAGCAATAGAAAACAAAGCCTCCTTCATTATAACATATTAAAGCTTGCACACGACCTCTGCTTGTGTAAATATTATGAATATGACACTGAAGCCCTCAAAATCTCGTCTGAGTTTGGTCGTTTATATAAATTACGCCATATGCCGAAGCAATAGTAGCTCACTAAAGCCTCCCGCTACTCCATAAATAAATTAAGAGCTCAAATTTATCAACTCATATAAAACTGCTCTTTACGATGACTTAATAAAACATTGCTAATAGTTTGTTAATTTAAACATAACTCACTACATTTGATTTTATGACTCACTTTTAGGATGAAGTTAAAATCCGAATATGGTGTGGTAAATGTGAAACTCTGTTTATCAGCCAGAGCCAGGTCTTCTAAATTTCACTATTTATTTACATAATTACACTTTCATAACGGGAGTTTGTCATAAAAACGCTCATTTAAAGGGTCTAAAATTGTTATTATCATATGTATTATTTAATTTTATTATTTGTATCTTTACCATTGAGATATATGATTTGAATCAATAATTTTTATTGTTATAATTACTCTTTGAGGGTATATTTTAAATTAGTGCAAAATTATAGTTCATATAATAATAATGTTTGAATTGCTCTTGTCTAAGAGTCTCGTCTCATTTTGAAGTGTTAATATCGTTTTTCATGTGTGGTTTGAAGGAATAGTCGGTTTTAATATTCACATATAGGCTTTTCTTACGTGATATGAATTCTCGTTTTAATCCAGTTCCGTTCAGAGTGCACTTAATATATTTCAGCATATATCATTCGAGCTGACATACATTTATATTACATATTCAACTCGTTTTACATTTCTCTTATTATCATTTCGATATATGCCCCTTTCGTACTCTCAACCTTGCAATAAAATAACACTCAATCGTCAGTAACCTTGAATATTTAGGTTATAACAGTAATCAAGAGCAAAGAACATAGGTTTTGTTGAAAAATAATTTTCATAAGCTAGAATTTAATGATTTTTTATTACATAAATGTTTAAGCCTAACCTAACTCAAGTCAATCTAATAGTATTTTAAAAGTTTCTTAATTTTCATTTGAATTTCAATGATATCGATACAACGTGACCCAATCATGGCGCCAAAGTTAACTTGAGGATTTATAGTGATGTTCTTTAAATCTGATCTTTTATGAAAATTTGTAAATCTAACCTAACCCGAGACAACTTAATAGTTCTTTCAGTTTGTTGAAATTTCAATGAAATTTTTCAAAATGTCTCAATCATCATAACTCCATAAATACCTTTAATTTGAATGATTATAACTGTGATTTTGATGATCTTATATAAAAATTGTAAACAAATAGTATCTTGTTACATTAATTCTGAGATGCACTACCTATAAAAGTATTTAGTGATATTTAATCATTATATACCAAATGTTCTAAGATCTGTTCCTGAAAATTTTTCTGAGTATATAAAATAAATCCCCAGAAACCATAAAGTTAACACACGTCTACTTCTTAAGCTTAGAACAGGTATTTTATTATAATTCAATTCTTTTTCATTAACATGGATGCGCTTTGTACTTCATTTTTATCTTATTGATTGTACTTTACTTTATTGATTATATTAATGTGTACCAAACAAAATTTTTGATTATTTGTACATAATAATAAGAATATACAATAACTATATATACAGTTTTCTTTTACTAATAAAAAATGATGTTAGACTCATTGACTATATTAAGGCGCACCGTGGCGATATTTCCACCAACATTTACCGACAAGGTAACTCCAATGCGCGCACCACAAAAGCAATCTAAAAACAGGCAGCTTTGAAAAGATTTTAGGCATATTGAAAAGGAAAGAGCCCCTTTTCGCTTATTTATGAAACGTGATTAATGTTATGTTGAGAGCTTGAAACCAAAAACATGTTTTGTCACTGTGAAAGTTTATGAAAACATAAGTGCCGCCAAGCCATTTCTCTACATACATCACAAGGTGTGAATATTCTAATACATTATATAAAATCAAACATACCAAACCTTATGTATAAATTCATATTTGACATAAACGTATGAAAGTGACAAAATATTTAAAAATCGTATTTTTTTTCCTCAGATACTCGTGATTATTTACATTCATTTATTGGAGGAATTATTCTGCTTCTCGGTATGCAGCGGCACTTGCCTGTAATACTAGTAACTATCTTCTGAGTATTTATTTTATTTTGAAACTTTTATGTGACATAACGACGTGTTGTTTTAGAATGTTAAATAAGCGTATTTACATACAAGTTGTTTGATGATAGCACGCGCGAAGTATGGAAAATGTCTTGAGGCCCTGACAAAGTGGCATTTTCCTCAAACATTATACCCGATAATCATGTTGAAGCACTTCACCACGATTAGCGTTCCTTCTGCTATAATTGTGGTCATTTATCAACGTCACAACATACTATTGTGTTACGGGAAATTCAACTAGGGTTGGACGTACATACAGATTCAAGGTAAAAGTCCTCCAATATAAAGCAATTCAGCAGTGACGCGGCTTTGGATCTAAAGTAATCATAGAAATCTAAGCATTTACCGAGAAATTTTAAACAAAAAATATATTTATATTAATTTGATAATTTTTGTAAAACACATACAGGTCATTGTAATGCATGGAATCTTACCATCTATACTAATTATCTGTACCTATAGTTTTTCCAATAAAATGTCTTTTTTTTTCATTTTCTACGAATATGTTTCACAGGTTGCAACAAATAGATATATAGAATTGGTATGTTATATTATCACCGTAAGACATCTGGTTTTGTATGTCACGTTTTAGTATGAAATAGTTAATATTAAGTGCACTAACGTCTACATACCCTTGACTAATTTAGGTAATGGCTTCTCGTTTCTAAATCTATCTAAAAACATCCGTCATTCTATCATACTCAAAACATTATATTATATTATATTATAATATCAATAATAATAAAAACCATACAACAATCGGATTAAACCCTGAATGAGGATAATCTGTTTTGAAATTAATATTATACTATTTTTGATTCATTGCCATATTGCATTTGACCCTAAATTAAAATAACATTGTTATAAAACGGCTTGAGTTTTGCTAGTATAAATAAATAAATATTGTGGTCGCAATAATTATATTTATTTATTAATATAGTTAGAGAATATAGTATTAGAGTATAATACAAATTAACAAATGTCTTCAATCTTATTATATAAGACCCTAATGTATTTATTCATAATTTATTGATAGTATAAAAGGTATACTTAAGACTTTTTGTTACTAAATAATAAAAAAAAATATGAACATGGCGAGAGTGATCCATATCGATATTTGATAAAATTCAAAATAATTTAATTGATTTATAAAGAGTGACGTTTTCTATATGATAATAATAGGGGTGTACCAAATTCGTATTAGTTTAATTAATATTTAATTATAAAAATATGTCAAATAAACGCAAATAACAATATAACAAAATCATTTTTTATTTTTAAATTTACTTGTGATTTTTGTGAATTCTGTTAGTTCTTAGATACATTAATTGAATCAGAAGATTAACGTAATTAAAAGTATCAATAAGAATATTTTTAATTGGGTACTTTTATAAAAGCCTGTGTGAAGTGCGTGCGGTATATTTGGTAAAAGATCAGATCGAAGAGGTATTTATCAAGTTGGAGAGATATTGAAATTCTGAAGTAAAGTTGTTGGTAAATAGTAAGAGAGGATGGAATTTGGGGTTGGAATTAACCGCGTCATTGCCACAAGAGACTTGCGTACGCATTAATTAGCGACTCTTACAACAATACCTCTCTTGTCGCATATTTCGACTATTAGATATCGAATTAAATTAAATGAGAGAGAAACCGGAAACACCGTGGAAATAATTAAATCATTCAAATTAATTGTTGTTGTGTGAAAGTTTGTACACTTCAGTTTAAATATATTGCATTTGCAGGCGGCTGGTGCACGGCCATGTCTGTTTCAGTCTTTCTGAAAAATATACACACGTCCGGGGTTTTCTTAATAAATGCCCTTACTGAAAAATTGCACTTTGAAATGAACATTTTCTTAAAACAATCACTCATAAAAATTATTGAACTGAAAAATGTAGTCCAGTCATAATACATTATTTTTTATTTACTTATTTACGCTCCGGAGAGATTTTATTTTAATGAGGGTCTTTTTGAGAGGGTTTTATTCATACACAACAACGATTTAATTGTCTGTCGGTGAACTATTACTACTTACACAGGTCACCGACTTAATAATTAGTATATACCTTACAATACAAAAAATCAGAGTAAGCCTGGACCAAAACGACGGTTTGGAATTTTATTAATATTATTCCCGATCTCCTAGTCGTATTAACCGATCAAATCAATTTTTAAAATTCTTGATTTGAGTGGGATTTAAACCCAGGACCAAATAAAAATATTGTAAAAAATAACAGGTTGCTAAGAGAAGGTTTATAATTTTTTCTTATATTATGATTTATTCAAAGAACACTACTTTATTATAAATCATTATTATTTACTAAAAAAACCAATAAATCTTAAGGGTATATTGATTGGTTGTGCAACCCATGTAAATAAATTTGAAATACAACACACATAAAAACGATTAAACTTAAATCAGGTAGACTGGGCAGTATCTACTTCTATTATACGTATTTATTTATTTATTTACGCTCCGAGGAGCTTTTATTTTTAGAAAGAGTCTTTATTGAGAGAGTTTTTTATGCACAACAATGTGTTAATTGTCTGTCGGTGATTTTAACAATTACTAGTTACACAGGTCACCGACAGAGCGGCTCTGCCCGACTTTATAATCACCTCAGTATTTACCTTACAATACAAGAAATCAGAATAAACCTGGATCAAAACGATTGATCGGGATTTTATTAATATTATTCCCGATCCCGAGTGGGATTTGAACCCATGACCACAGTATTTGTAGCCATGCTTCTTATCCCCTGAGCTATTACGCTGGTTTGTACGTATTGAGGTGTTTTAAATGAAAAGTCATTTTTTATACAATTTCTTTAATAAATATAATTTTCATATACATTATGATTAGATGTAATAATTATCACCTCAGTATTTACCTTACAATGCAGGAAATCAGAATAAACCTGGATCAAAACGATCAATCATGATTTTAATAATTTTATTCCCGATCTTTGTAGCCACGCTTCTTATCCCCTGAGCTATTACGCTGGTATACTAAAATAAAATAAAATAAACCTATATAGCTCTTACAAGACTGTATGATATAATTGCATTCTAAGTTATTGTTGTATAATTTCATGGATGCAATAAAAAAAAACTATTTAATGCAATAAATTCAGTATTTTGTTCGGTACAAGTGAAACGTTCCCAAATAGTCACCTGTCCAAGTTAGTATCTATCTCCGCCCAATTGGCCAAGAAACAATAAATCTAGCATGGTGAAGTCTTTAGCATTACGCCCCCCTCACTGATCATTATTTCGATCTTGAAAAGAGGGACTTCAGTGATTGAGTAGGGGTTTTGTAGCATATCGTTATTTGTATGTGTGTAGGATGGTCCGGTGTTGAATATGCATGACCGCTAACGAATCGGATCGATGTGCCGGTTCAGTCCGGTTCTATGCTTATACAACACCATCACCATAACTTACAAAAGAAAATAATCAAAAAAAGATTAATATTAGCCAATTCATAAAATACAAATTCCTACTCAATTCTCATCAAACATGGGGGTCATTCAATTGAGGCTTATTTTTCCACTTCAAACTCAAAAAATGTGATCATCTCCTGAGTTTTATTTTAATTTTATTCGAACTGGACTTGGGAGTTTTTGATTCTGATCCTCAAATATCTTCAAGGCATTCTTTATATAAACGTATCAATGATGAAGAGCACATGCTGGTTTTTTGGAGTAAGTGTATGATATATAAATATATATAAACATTAGATATCGCACTGCATATTAATAATTTGTGTAATTTTGTTTATCCCGTGTATTGTTGCACTCTTCTCCCTCATCGAATAGTCGATAAAGGCATAAGTGTGTCTCCATCACTCAAAACATTCTAGTGACCACTGAGAGTGGACGTGACAACACTTAAAACGCAATAATATTTTAAACATGTTAAAGAAGTACTCAGCAGTAAAAACTGAGCCTAGATGTATTTGAGTGTATGTTTGAGTTTATATGACATCTAGTAATTAATGCATTTACCCATTTTACTGTGAAATATAACTTAAGATATGAAGAGAGATGTTAACAGTATAATGTTTGCCAGGTAACTCATGTTTTTGGCCACTTGATCCACTTGAACTAACCACGAATTTAGCCACTCATGCAATATCTTATATTTATATAGCTCAAATAATCATATGGTATTTTTATAGACAAAATAAAAATAAAAAAAACATTTTTGCTTGTAAAGCTTTTTATTTCAGTTATTAAATTCAACAAATTTTCTGTGGTTCTCAAACTTTGCAATTCACTTTTTTCAGTACTTACGTAATAGACTGATTGCCTTTGCTCTTAATTAATTATCGATTCGTAGATTATTTTTAACACATATGTTTTGTCATGTCACGTATCGTTTAATCTAGTAAAATTGAAAACTAGTTACTTTTATTCCATAACGCCCATATTTCAAAGTTTTGCAACTATGTATATACAATCCTGGAAATAAAATTTGAAATGGAAAAAATATAGTTATTTGATTGGTTCGCTTGGCATCGGCTAACGAAGGCAAAATAAATTTCAATTTTTTTTCACAAACTCAAAAAATCGCTATCGACGATACTAATTGTGATTAGTTACTATTTTCCTAATATTTTTATATAAGTTGTATGAATGTTTTTGTGGATATAGTTTTCAAATGATCTTATAGTATTGAACCCCGGCAAGTAAGAGACCCGTATCGAACCCCATTGACGAATGGCTCCACCTCTTTATTCGAACTTTGTTCAGCCAAAGTAATTTTAAGTTGCGCTAAAGCAATATTTAGATGGCGACACCGAGCTACAGATTCCCACATTTTTGGAATGCTTCGGCTAAACTTTAAGTGGATGCGGAGACAGGAAAAATTGCCACCGTTTGTCAAGATTCCGAACAAATAATGTACACTTTTTCCCAAGAACGTCTCTTATTGCCTTCGCAACTATACTAAAAGTAAATAAACAACCCGTACACTATCTACGCGTATGATTTCTAAAAGTTTTGCTCTACAAACAACCGCCGGATTATATGACTGTATTGTGTTAGGTGTGTGATATATTTTGAAGGCAACATTGCGGAAACGAAGACTTCTTCTAAGAACAAATATGTATGAAAATGCGGAAACCTAGTGACAACTATGAATGTTTGCTTGGAAATTACATGTCCGAAGAAGAATGTTCCTTATATTTTACACACTACCACTATCCTTCATCATAAACTAAACTAAAACCTTGCATTTTAACTAATATTACAAATCCATTTCATTTAAACAAACGTGGTATGGTTTTGTGTTAGTTAAATTATAAAATCTAGATTACTATCTTTTTTTTCACTAACTCTCGGAAACTAACGAGGGATATTCATTTTAATGTGGCACAAGTAAATATTTTAATATAACATTTATTTCCTACATTTTAACTGTCGGTCACCTTAAATATTACAGTTACACAAGCTCTATCCAACATAAAAATTGTCTCAGTATTTACATTGCAATCACGGAAATTAGAGTTATCATTATACAATTGGTGTTTCTACGATTTATATATTAATAAGTGTATATCACATAAATAAATATAGGTAAATTCATTAGTAAATTTATCTTTTATTAAAAAAAACTATATACATATATCATGTGAAATGGTATTATTAAATCGAGAAGTACGATTAAAAATGAGGAATGGAGAAAATTTTTGAATTGTAACGTGGATTGTGACAATTGATAATATTAAAATATCCTTGCATTTATATATTATTATAATATGTTTAATTTTAATTATTAAATCTATATACATATAATCGACACAAAAAGCTTTAATCTTGTTAGTGCAATACATTCGTTGTGATTTTACGCAAACCCAAACTAATTGCGAATTATACGGTGGACTTATTTTTAACTGATTTGACATCATTTTTAACGATCACTGTATTCGTTAAACGATTTGCATGGATAGAGATTAAAGCAAATTGAGTCAGTAATTTACATGATTTTGGCATACAGGATATTAACAACGATCTAAAGTTCCCATTTATGTTATGTGATACAAATTAAATGTTCATAACGTAATCAATTATTTATATGACATATTAAATATGCATCCAAAAGCAAAACAATTTAAAAAAGATTTGTTGTTCACTCAACCGCAAAATTAATTTTCTGTTTAGAAAGCAACAGCTTTAAGGGTTTTTTTGACCTTTTCTAGGCCCTCAAGAGAAAATTGTTAACTGAGAGAGTTTTTTTTCTTACGTTTCGAACTGACGACCAAACGGGCGGAAGAAATATTAGTCATTCTTTCTTTTACTGGCTCGTCTTCATTTTGGCTATTTTAAGACAATTCACCGCGTAACCTTTTGTAATACTTCTCTGTACCAATGGAGCTTGTGACGAATTTTTAATTTTGACAAATTTGCACATCTGTGTGGAAGAATTTTCTATAATTAATGTATGAGTATTAATATCAAATACGTCATTATAGTGCAATTTTGTATAAAAGCGTAGTATTAAACTTTACGTACTTTTGCAAAGAAATTGAGAGTAAATTATAAAACAAATTGTTGTTCATTTATATACGAGGTAGCATTGATATTTAATCACCTTCTAACGATAATTTATTTAAAAGAGAGAGAGAGAGTGAACTTATACCAATATAATATTCTAAGTAAATACTTAGAATATTATTGATATAATAATTTTTTATACATTTAAAGTAATTTAATACTCGAAACTTATAAACTGTCTGAAATATTAATAGTTAAATTATCATTCTAAATAATATGTTACTTTCACTAATGTATGATACATATAAATATAGTAATATAGAAAATACTTTTATTTAAAATCATTCACTACTACATTACTACTACATTCAATATTTTTATATAAAATCATTCGGTGTTTCACTACGAACCACGAACTACGAAGGTGTTGAACACACCTAAAAATATAATATCGTCATAAGATATTAATGGTATTGTATTGTATAAAAGGCACACAAACGTTTGTATATTTCTTTATCATGTTAGAGATGGTTAGAAAAATATATAAAATTAATATTTTTATGGAAATGCATCACTTTTATGATCCGTAACAGAATTAGACGGGAGTGAGGTGTATTGGCCGCTTTTCATTTTTGAACGGCCCGAGGTCGGTTAATATTTTATACAGGAGTCTTTCAAGTTAGCTTTATCGCAATTAAAAGTTTTCCCCCTCTTTGTGCTATTAATTGAAAACTTCGGCAGCGGTGGCGGCTTTTACAGGTAGCATAATGATTTGCTTACTCCAGCGGCGAGCTTCTAACCGAATTTAGAATCGAACAAAGGATTTATTTATTATTCTCAACCTTCTTCATTCAATCCGTCCTGAATTTTAATATCCGCAAACAAATTCGATTCTGGTTATATTTAAAGCTGATTCTAAATAATTCATTATTTTGCAAATGCAATTAATTAGACGACAAAATCAACCAAAATAAATATTTTGAATTTGACATCATTAGCTATTATTATCTTATCATCTTTGCATATATGATGTTTTTTATATAAAGCCTTTAAAATTATTTTAATTATATATTAGTAGGCCATTGTCAAAGACGACTTATTGATAATTCTTATTATTCAGAAAGTCTCCTACCTAGTTGTACATTAATATCGTAAAAAACCGGCCAAACCAAACCTTTATATAATTCGACTTTGCATATTAACCTTATTATGAAAATAGACTCTTCGTAATTTTAGTATTAAAGTCACAAATAATATGGTGGAATCGTCTTTTATACTAGGCAACTCATATTGTACATGCATTACTGAACGTAGAATAATTTAGAAAATTTCACCCGCTTTTGACGAAGCTAATATTTTAGTCAATACATAATTCTGTTCTAACATTGATTAAATTAAATATTGAATTTAAATAAAAATTACAGTCCCAACATTTTTATTGAAAAAACATAATTCAAGAACAATTATATGCAAGTATGATTGCCTACATCAAGGCGATCTTGTGTTAAATTTTCATGCATTCTCATATTATAAGGTTTCATTAGTTCACTGGTCATTTTTAATGATTTTTAACGTATTGATAAACTAATTATTTTTTTATAAATCAACGTATCCGTAATTGGAAGGATATGGTAAACGTATGATATATTGTGTTATGCATTCCAGTCGGGATTGTGGCTTTCCTTATTGTTGTATAATACACCAAAGAATCAGACCTCAAGTGAAAAAGTAAATAAATCACACGGGCGAAATGCCAGATAGAACTTTACAAACTGAGCCATTTTAACTGAGGCCCACAGTCATCCATAAATCGAGCATCCACTTGTCGTGTTTCCGCCGGCGCCAAAGCAAAAAATGCTAATGCGGAGCTCCATTCAAAAGGCATTAGCTATTCCTTCTAAGAAAGTCTAACTACAACACTGACTTGGAAGTCGCATCCTTAATTATTTGTTCTTACTTTTTGCTGCATAACTATTCACCTTCACTTCCTGATATCTACTGCATCCGACACCACACGACACAATTTCCTCAATTGGATAATTCACACGATTTGCTCATAAAATACGATTTAATTAAGATTTACTTAATTCTGCAAAAGGTTATAAAATTCTTATTTTTAAAAAGGCAATTTTTTAAATTGGTGACCCAAAGAATTTCATTACAATAGTCAATACATTTTTAATTTACCCAAACAAACTGTTATTTAGTTTTAAGCATTATCTGTTGAAATAATTTTTGTTGATATAGATTTTATTATTAATCATTAATTCATATTAGTAAATGGGTTTGTACTTTTCATAACTACATATTACCTCTCATGTCAAAAAAATATAAATTCTCATGTCAGTTTATAGTTAGAAATATTTATAAACTCCATACATCCCAAGCCTAATTATAATTCATCCTTAATAAAGAAATTGTAACATACTATTTTAATTTTATAGGGAGTAAATTTACAATTTCAGGAAGTTTATTTGTTTTTATCAGGTAATAATATTCATATTACATACATATGTGTATATTTTAATCAGTAAATTGCATAAAAAATAAAAAAGGTTAACGTACGATTGATTTTTATTTCAAATTATAAATTTACCCAAATTTCTTTCGAAAGTCTAATAGAGTAATGTCATTATTTAAATTCTATTCACAAATCTACTTAAAGCTTATCTGCACATTCAATTTATATTTTTATTCATTATTTGTCCTCTTTTCGTTATTGAATATTTAATTTTTTCAAAAATAAATAATTACTAATGCCTATTTATATTAAAGCAGTTGCTTTAAATGGTATTCCTAGAATATTTCATTAACTTCTGGGAATAATTTCGTGTAGTAAAATGAGCTTGGATTAAAAACAAACACGTTCCTCAATGGGCTTAATCGTTTGTTGTTTTGTAATAAAGATTCGTTTATAAAATTAAACGATTCATTCAAATACTCTTGGAAAATAAGTCTGACGAACACGTGTCGAATTGTTTTGAGAAGATACTTTACCATATCCTTGTCGTAAAGGACGCTATTTTGCGAGGATTCCTTTTGGAAAGATTCTTGTTCGCGTTATTTAATAATGTCAAAAGAGACGTCTTAGATTTCATTAATCTTAATATATAGGACCTTGTTTAATGCAGCCTCGAAGATATCAAACAAAACGAAGCAACAAAATATTTATATTTATAGTTGAAAGCTATCTATTTCGATACTTGTATTAAATTACAAAATCATTTCGGCATTTCCTTATTCAAGGGAATATTTATAACTGCATTTGATTTTAGAACTCGATAAATTTATTATCCATAAAATATTATCGATTTAAAATAAATTAACATTAATCCCATCCTATATATTTAAAAGTATTAAAAGCAATCGATGTAATTAATGAAAGTAAAAATTAAAGATTTGAAATACATTATTTAAACATAGACTTTATTTTTTTAATTGTATTTTATACATTTATTACCATTATAAGGTTAATTCGCTGTTGATGAAAAATGTATTAATTTGTTTTGAACCTCGTTTAAATGCTTAACAAATGTGTATCGAATTGCCCTGAACTTGAATATTTTCCTTCAAAAAAACATCATCTATAAGAGTAGGACTGACTAGAATGAAGATTTACTATCGTCAGGATAAATGTAATGTAGGGTGGCGTCGAAAATATGACCAGAAAGGATATTAAATTCGAAGGACTTCTGTTTGGTGGGGTAAGGGTCGAAATCAAATTTCATTTTGTCTAATTTCAGCCAATTTCGATATCAATTCGCCAGACGTTTAAACGTAATGGAACACGCGTCTTGCGAGATGGCATAACAGGGAAACTTTGGCAATAAAACAAATTTCAGGGGGAATTTTCATCTCGACGAGAATAAAAAAAGTTGGAGGCGTTACCAATGCCGATAAAAAATAGTATAAGGTGGCGTTGTTTGAAAAGAAGGCATCAATTTATTCTAGTCGCATTGTTTCCAGCTTGGACCGACCAACGTGTTTTCCTATCTGGACCAACCGTGCATCTATAAACATTTCGTACGCATGCATTGAATTCTATTATGTCTTTTTCCTCCTATGCTTCTTCGTCCTCCAGTACTGAAACATTGCTGAAATCTCAGTGAAGCACACAGCATCCAAATATATGCACACATATGCCCGTCTTATTCCAAGCATACAAAATTGTGATATAAAAAATATGGTCGTAGAACAATGATGACCTACATCTTGATTTCTGACAAATCTGTGTATGTAATAATAATACAAGTTCCGCTTTATTCAACTCTTGATGAAACATACTAACATTTAAATATAGAATATTGAATACAATTTATTTTTATTTTTCAATGGATATAAAATTCCATCATTGGTAGAACTCCAATATTTATTAATAAAATAAAACTACTACTGTAAATGACAAATTTTATATTGTCTGAAATCTTATAAATCGGCTCAACTAATAATCTTCACAGATAAATAATCGTTTATTTAAAAATAAACATTAATAACTCGAATAAGATCATCTCAATCTCAAAGCTATTCTATTGTAAATAATAGTATTAATAACTCAATTCTGTGGAAAATGCTGTATATTGTTTTATGTAAATATTGCTATATTAGGAGAGTTTCATTAATATGTAAAAAATAGATAACACATTTCTTCTATAATACTGACAAATGTACATCATTGCCAAACCGCATTACGTTTTTCCTGTAATGGCAAGGTGATGATGGTTCATGCTTTACTATTATGATTAATTATATATATATATATATATATAATATATATATATATATATATATATATATATATATATATATATATATATATATATATATATATATTAGATAAATAAATAAATAAATAAATATTTCTTAGAAGGTAAGAATGATATAACATATAATTAATTTTTAACATTCTACACTCTAAATCCGAGCTACGAGTTTTTAATTTGATTAAGTGATAATTGAATAAAATTTTGAATTAAACTCCCATTTGATGGCGTACACGTGGAAACCAAAATTTGGTTTAGTAAAATCATATATTTTTTATTGAATGAAAAATATGAATTCCCTGTGCGAAAACATTTGACGAATATTTCCATTAATTTTTTGTGGAAACCTTATTTTTTTCAATTAAAAACATGTACCTATTTCAGCCAAATATTGATTTTAGAATTTTTTGAATCGAAATTGTATTTAAAAAAATGGTTTTTATTATGTAAAACAATGGTAAAATATACATATGTATAGACAAAATATTTGTAAATTATTCGAATGTGTTGAGTGATGGTGAATGTTGCGGCATATGCACAAAGTTTAGGCGATAAATTGTGTAGCGGCCGGTTACGTAGCCACAGCTAAAACACATAAATCAGGGACACCCGAACTCAGACAGACTATCCCTAGATCTAAGTCTGGGTCTAACACAACCTTACTAGACCATTGCATTGCTCCAAAAACTACCCCTGGGCCCACTCGTGCCTTTTTACCCACGAACCCCTCCCACGTTGTAATATCTTCAACCCCAAATGTAAATACCGACAACTTCTCGCACACGTGTCACTAAATACATAACAAACAACCCATTACTATTTGTAAAACATTATTTAATATTATCTATCCGCTCTTCTATGATAATTCAATTGGTTGTTTTGATTTAAACCTTTTGTATGATTTAAATATATATTTTCCAAAGGTTACCATATAAAAATGTTCTTATTTCATACATGCCTTTCTTCATTTATCCACATATCCAAAACGTTTTATATTTAGGCATTTTGTTATCTTTATACATATCATCCATCCAAAGGGCAAATGCTGACATTTAATAAATCACCATATTAGAAATCTAAATACATTTAGATAAGAATATTATTCCAATTCCTACTTACTTTGAAAACAAACACACCTGTCATGAATTCTACCTGTGAGTACTTATTTTAATTTGTAGTACCAGATTATGCATTTTTTAATCAATAAAATACCTATAATATAAATAAGAAACCACTAAATTAACTAATTTATTTATTAATAATTTTGTCTATTTGACAAACCATATTTAAATTTATGTTAATTAGTGAAAAAATATCGAGTCTCTCCCTCTCTTTGTCTAAATATATACATAGACTTGTCTCCTAAACGAGAAAGGGGTTAAGATGTGGGAAGAGGTCTAAGAATGGAGTTCCGTAATTTGCATAATGTGTAAGGAAGGTAGTTGAAAACAAGGAATTTCGACGTTGCGCGCATTTACTTTACCGAATAGTACCATTGTGGCTTGCAACAATGAAGCCTTCGACCAGCCAAATGAATGAGAAAGCGCACAAGATAAGCTCAGATCTTAACTTGCAAACGATAATTTACGAACGTGGAAACAAAGGCTTTGCCCAGTCCAAAGAGAGAACAGACAATCTGCCTGCTCTGTGCTTCAATACCTTATGGTTGCTTACTCTCTGGGGCTTTCCCAGCTCAAACCTGTCATAATCGCAAACTATACGC